>JAOPHQ010000301.1:0-42500 GCA_030340625.1 Merluccius polli | reverse complement strand
GTGTGTCAACAAGCGCCCCGGGGGGGGGGGACCAGAATGCACCGCTTCAGCTCGGCAACGGAGCCTGGTAGGGCACCCGGTGGGAGAGCCCCCCTCTGCTCCATCGTTGAGTAATCAGATTTGTACAGGGGGGATTAGCGGGCGACTTACTCACTCGGCCGGTGAAAAGCGGACCGATGTGCGCGTGCGGCGTCTAAATCTGTGCACAGCTCAGCCCTGGTTCTCTGTTTTATTGTGTGTAGGTTCTCTAAACTCTGAAGAAAGTATTGTTGAACCACTATGAGCCTCTTACAGTTTCTGTAATCCATTACTCGTATTTAAACTCTCCTCCTCTCCTATCTTCTTGTCTCCTCTTCCTTCCTCTCCCCCTCTCCTCTCCTCTCCTCCTCCCCCCCCCCCACCCACCCAGGTACTGGGACCCAGGTCCCAGGGCAGACCCTATGGAGGACCAGAGGTACATCTGGGGGGGCTTCGCCTACCTGCAGGACATGATAGAGCATGGCATCCTCCGGCTCCACGCGGGCAACGACTGGCCCCTAGGGGTCTACATCCAGCAGATGCCCTACCCCTGCTACGTGGACGACCTGTGAGTGGGGCCTGGCACTCAGTACAAGTGCTTTGTAGGGTTTTGTGATTGTTAATTTTATTTTTTTTATAGGTTTTTTTTGTCGCCGATAATGATATACATTGTAAAATATTGACACGCTGTGACATTGCCCACCCCATCCTTCTCGCTATGACTGAACACAAGCACTCTGCTGAGAGAAGCACTTTAATTTAATTTCATCAAGATTTTGGTGATCAATCAAATTGCTGTGCTGCTGGATTATGATCTATGGGAAGCAACACACTACTAGGCCCACGATAACAAAGCGAATAGATAATGAGGACAATGTTAAACTATACAAACATTCATTCTACACACCGATAAGAATCACACTGAGCCGAAGTTAGTGAATGTTTTGTTTCAAATGGGCTCCTATAATAGTAATGTGCTCTAATTATCACGGCTTGCGCGGGCAGGTGAACCCGAACGCAGAGATCAGACTGAGGGTAGAGGTGGAAAAGGAAGATTTACTTCATGAAAACAGACGGAAAACAAACCTACGACAAGCAAGGAACGGACAAACTGGGGCAGGAGCTAAGGAGCTAAAATACGTGAATACACACAGGTGAACAGAAAGCCCATTACACTAACGACACAAAGGAAAAACAGGTATTGAGTGGGTTGGGGCGGGATCGTTACGCTGATACTAATCTTATGTTCCTATAAGACCTTGGAATTTGTCCAAGAAAACTCTTATACCAACATAGTCCATTACATTACCGTGGGTGGCCTGACAGTCCAAACATTCGTGTCTGATTAGTCCTCCATTGACCGCGGTTGGTTGAGCACTTGGGCAGAGATCAGGTGATAGTTCCTATGTGTAATCAGTTAATATCTAACATGTTCACTCACAGTGCCCTTCCTGCCGGGAGATGAATCAACCCATTGAACCAAATAAAAGCATTGAGAATTGACATTGAGTCTTTCCCGCCGACACTCTTATTCACAGTGACTTGCGTCACCCGCGCAGCGCAGACGATTGCGCTGTAACAACGCAGGCTCAGCCAAGAGTGATTCACAGACGAAACAAATTGTGTCACCTGGCAGACACTTTCATCTAAACGGCGAAGTTTTTAAGATGCGATAAGATGTTACTTTACTGATCCCCGAGTTGAAATTGGGCTTTGGCACAGGGGCTGTGTTCCTGCTGGGGAAAGCTGGGTAGTCAAATATGTGGTTGCTCATGGCAGAGTTACATGTTCAATTTAAGATAAATCTATTCATGAATTCAAAGTGAAGGTTATCGATGAACGTCCGCCAATGTCTGAATTAATAAATATACTACGGTGATGACATACTGCTTAACATATTGGCCCGTCAGAGCATTTCTCAGGACTGATTTGACGTGGCCATGATATTGTAATATTGTATTTGGCAAGCCACCGGTCTGCACATGGCGGAAAGGAGGAAAAGTGGGCCAGCTTCTCCTTCTTTTGGTATGAAATGAAGTCATGCCATACTGAGATAATCCCACCCAACTTCTAGTCACAATCGGGGAAGAAGGAGCCATTTACGGGACATTTACAGAACATCTATAGGTTTATGAAATAGTTATTTAGTGACATGAAAGTATGTCTCGTACATGCAAAACAAGATCATAATCAACCCGGTCAGAATCAAGCACAGACGTATTCACAGAGGTTTGGGCGACCTCAACGCTCACCTCCATAGGAATACATTGGAAAACATCATCATACGCTGACCGCTATACTCTATCTCCTTCCAGCTTCATGATCACACTGAACCGCTGCTTCCCCATCTTCATGGTGCTGGCGTGGATCTACTCGGTGTCCATGACGGTGAAGAGCATCGTGCTGGAGAAGGAGCTGCGCCTCCGCGAGACCCTCAAGGCCATGGGCGTGGCCAACGGGGTCATCTGGTACACCTGGTTCATCGACAGCTTCGTCATGATGACCGCCAGCACGGCGCTGCTCACCGCCATCATCATGGTGAGAGCAGGGAGAGTAGGATGGGAGTTGTGTGTGTGTGGGGGGTGGTTTGGTCATGGTGGTAGCTAGATAGGGAAAATGGTTATATGATGGACATTGCAGTTCTGACTGTTTTTTCTTTTGTGTGCAATGGTGCCCTCTAGTGGAATAGGTATTTACTGCTGGTTTTTTAATGGCTCCGACTGAATGAATGAATCCACATTATTTTTGGTGGTGCGGTGCTTATTTTGTCCTCCCTGATCTTGTCATGCTGATCACAGTGTTGTACCTGACCTTGTCTCAGTTTACAAAAGGCAAACAACCTGGTACACACCGATCATTGTGTAACTTCGATCCATGATCTCTCCTCTCCTCTGCTGTCTCTGCTCTCCTCTCCTCTCCTCTCCTCTCTGCTCACCTCTCCTCAATCTCCTCTCCACTCCCCCCCCCCCCCCCCGACACCTTTTAAAAGTGAATAAAAATGACCACATTAATTCCCTAAATGTTCTGGAAGACTCCCAGCATTGGCATACAAGGACAGTTTGACTTAAGGTCTTGTCTTTCTAATTAAGCAATAGCTCACGACAGGCTGTGTTATAATGGTTATTATATCACAGCTAAGGGGCATCGTTCAGCCTGGCGCAAAACGTATGGCAATGAAAGAAAAAGAAAGTAATAGACACACTCCAATTTTAATAGTTTCTATTAATAAATAATAATGTTAAAAATAAAAATAAAAATAGGCCCTCCTGGCTGCCTCCACATAGTGCGATAGCTATAGTTGCTATGCAGTGTACACACACATTTCTTTTTTCATAACAGGATAGTGTTATATTGATGTCATTATTTGGTTACATTAATTTGTACGTTGCCATTTATTGTGCAACCACTGAAATTGTCCAGCAACAGTAGGATGACTCTGAAAACTGCCTGTACTAGTCTTGCATAACGATTTGTTGCTTGGCGTGGCAAAGATATTGCTCCACTTCCTCCGGCCTTTTTTCTGATAAAGAGTGATGCAGAATTGTGCAAAGGAATTAGATGTCATCATGGCCATGGTGTTTGGTTAATATGGCAAATATACCACAGCTATGAACCAATCAGATTGCTTGATGCAGATTGTCTCCCTTTTCTGTTTTTCTCTCTTCAGGGAGGGAAGGTCCTGAACTACAGCGACCCCATCCTGGTGTTCCTCTTCCTGCTGACCTTCACGGTGGCCACCATCATGCAGTGCTTCCTGCTCAGCGTCTTCTTCAACCAGGCCAACCTGGCGGCGGCCTGCAGCGGCGTCCTCTACTTCACTCTCTACCTGCCCCACCTGCTCTGCTCCGCCTGGCAGGACCGCATCACCCGCCAGATGAAGCTGGCCGCCGTACGTTCTCACACCGCCCACCGCCACCCACCCACCCCCTGTTACGTGTGTGTGTGTGTGTGTGTGTGAGAGACACACACACACACACACTTGAATGCGTGGTGGAGGAGAAGATGTTTTCACTCTCCTACTTCGTCACATGGTTGGTTGATCTGATTGGTTGAAGTTAGCCCGTGATAGACGGTGATAGACAGATGGTTCATCCATTTTTTTTACACCCATATACAAACGGTTTCCTCGGACGTCTTTCCAGATGGTTGTGTGTAGCAAACCATTTGGCGCGTTTGGTGAATAACTTCCAGCACAGCTGCAAACCTTGGCACGCATCACGGCGCCACCCATCCTATTAAACACAGAACAAGTGTGCTTTTTTTAAAATTACCTACTCCTTACCTACGCTGTGCGATGTGGCGGCCATGGCTCATCTGGTGTGCGACCAGCTTTAGTCCCCCTCCCATGGTGACGTTCACCTGGTGGCCCACACAGGGTCCAACATGAACACCCACCACCAGCCAATGGCTGATAGGGTTACATATTAAAACAATTGCTTGGCCGGTAGGTTTTTTCCACTCTGGCAGGTAAAAAGACAAAATTGTGTTAATTAAGTTAATTTCGGATCCCTGGACCCCCACTTTCTCCTCCCTGTGTCCAGAGTCTCCTGTCCCCAGTGGCCTTCGGCTTCGGGACAGAGTACCTGTCCCGCTACGAGGAGCAGGGCCTGGGCCTGCAGTGGGACAACATCAAGAGCAGCCCGCTGGAGGGCGACACCTACTCCTTCATGACCTCCGTGGGCATGATGCTGCTGGACGCCGTCCTCTACGGCGTGCTGGCCTGGTACCTGGACAACGTCTTCCCAGGTCTGACCTCTTCTCATCCATACACTGAAATACATTAAAGGTGCAGTGTGTAGAAGTGAGTGGCATCTAGCGGAACGGACTTGGCAGAAATTGGAAGATAATATTCATTCAAGTATGTTTTAATTAGTGGATAACGCTCCATCTGGGACCTGCTGCTCAAGTACCGAAACGGTGAGAAAATTAGTCGTTGCACCGCCATGTCGCTACAGTAGCCCAGAACCGACAAATGGCTCGAGAGAGGACGCGCTTTTAACTTTCAATCAAAAACTGTATCTTATTAATAAGCTATGACCTATAGTTTTACAGACTAAATAACTAAATGTAATTTATAAATCTATCAAGGACACTTGGCTACTCGATGCGGTCGTAGACGATGACATCACATACAGGCCAGAACCGGCCACCTTAGCTTCTCCTATGTCACAGTTTGTTGCAATCTGCAACCTCACCTCTAGATGCCACTAAATCCTACACACTGCACCTTTAAGACATAATTCATAACAGCTTAATATGTTATCGTCGCATAAGGATTTGTGTGTGTTTGTATTGTATTTGTTTTTGTTATTCACGACCTACATATATGTATTGATGTAAGTGTATGTATTTGTAAAGCTGTGTATGAATTCTCACTAACTCCCGCCGTTTAGGTCAATACGGAATCGGTCGACGATTCTACTTCCTGTTCCAGCCCTCATACTGGCGGGGACCCAAGCCGCGGGTCCCGGATATGACTAATGACAGTAAGCCTCTCTCCCTGTAATACACGTGTTATGTCTCATTTAACCTTGCTACACATGTTTAATGTGTAAAAATGTTGTAAAATTAAAATGGGGTTATTATGGGGTATTAAATCTGACATTCCTTCAAGATAATTTTGCCCTCTACACAACGTTTTTCTCTGACTCGTCCCTACCACCTCGTACCCTCCAGTCCCTGAAAAGCCGGAGGTGGAGGTGGAGGAGGAGCGGGAGAAGGACGCGGAGACGCCAGAGATGTACCACTGCAACGGCTCGGGCAGCAGGAAGACCTGCAAGCACCAGGACAAGAGGGACAGGCTGGAGAGGCAGCGGGAGCTGCACAGGCGACAGGAGGAGGAGCACCACCAGGAGGAGGAGCGGCTCGACCAGGAGGGTGACGCCGGTAATGCCGGGATCAGACTACACCACATGTCAGATTAGGCAATCATAGTGCCATAAATTCGTGCCGTGTCTTGGCCAACATGCTAGACTCTTCTTCAGGATTTCGTGGGGCGACCCAGATGCCGCATCGCTGTTCTTCAATGACCTTTGACCCCCACTTTAAAAGAAAGACATGTCAATAGCACACAGTCTGGTAGTGGTAGTATTTTCAAAGCATGAAACGTTTGTGCACTAAGAGTAAATGGAGGAAGTAACCAAAACCTATGTCCTGACACGCTTATAGGTCAGCTGTTCTTTGAGCCGGAGCCAGTGGGGCTGGTGCTGGGGGTGCAGATCCAGGACCTGGTCAAGGTGTATGACGGCAGCTCCCGTCCCGCCATCAGCGGCCTCAACATTGCCTTCTACGAGGGCCAGATCACCTCTTTGCTGGGACACAACGGCGCCGGCAAGACCACCACCATGTGAGTGATGAGGGATACTTCTGAACTATGTGATGGTTGTCATTTTATTCATTTAGTTTTTTTCTGTTATTGGTCTATGTTAAGATTTTCTCCCCTTTCCAATGCTGCGTTTGTTTATGGTCAGAGGTGGGAAGTCGAAATTGGGATGCTCACATTAAACTTTGTGTTGCGCTTACAACCACCTGTTGTATAATATAAATTTGCGAGTACTTGATGCAGAAATTTAGATTCAAGGATTTTTCCGTCCTCGAGTTATTGGAATAATCGTTTGAACCCTAAATCAAACGCAGCCTATCGATGAGTCCGGGAATTCTGTAAAGCAACGAAACCATTGAGACGTATTTTTGGCGTCTTCCTCTCCGCGTCCAGGTCCATCCTGACCGGCCTCTACCCCCCCACCTCGGGCACGGCCTTCATCAACGGACGGGACATCCGGACGGAGATGGACGAGATCCGGACCTCCCTGGGCATGTGCCCTCAGCACAACATCCTCTTCAGCCAGTGAGTGTTGGGCCGACTTTATTAGGGGATGTCCTTCTTTCAGAGCGATGCTATGATGTCTGAACATCAGGGACATCTCAGTGATAACATGAGTTTGACTTTTATTGAGCTGTATTTTTGGGTACTTATATTTTGACTTATATTTTATTTTCTATTCTTTACACATACATCATTATGTACAGCAATTTAAGTGTCTTGAACGGCGTTTAATTATTATTATACAGCTATTATTATTGAATCTCATCAACTTAGTGTTGTACTTTGGTCATGGATTGTGCGTTCACCACTGCTTGCACCGTCCCGGTCGGAGGGCGAACATGGCGTCCTAACCCAGTGAACCCTCTGCCCCGCTGTGCAGCCTCACTGTGGAGGAGCACATCTTGTTCTACTCCCTGCTGAAGGGCCGCTCCCTGCAGGACGCCCAGCGGGAGGTGGAGTGCATGCTGGACGACCTGGAGCTGCCGCACAAACGAGACGACGAGGCCCAGAACCTCTCCGGTAGGGCCAGGCTGTTACCACCAGCAGCCTGGGTTATATAAACATTTTATATTATACTTCTATTTCTTTCGCCTAAATTTGCGCATTAAATGTGAGAAAATGTGTAATGCTGCTGTTTCTTAAAGGGAATGATCATTAAATTGTTTTTATTGGAAATCTCAAAATGACATCAGCCAGCAATTATGTATATTAATGTTGCTTGTTATTATGTTGTGGCTTCCTGATAATTAAATTAATAAATTGTAGATTTTTGACAACTGAAAATGGCTGAAGGCAAATAACAACTGTGTTCTATTCAAATGAATTATTGGACCATAAAATAACCAAGACAGTGTTTTTTTTGGTCCATATACACGACAGACTTTTTCTCTTGTGAAAATCAATTATATCAGCCGGCAATTATGTATATTTATGTTGCTTGTTATTATGTTGTGGCTTCCTGATAATGAAATTAATAAATTGTAGATTTTTGACAACTGCAGAATGGCTGAAGGCAATTAACAACTGTGTTCTATTCAAATTAATTTAGACCATAAAATAGGCGAGACAATGTTTGTTTTGTCCATATATATACAACAGACTTTTTCCCTTGTGCAGTCTATCACTTCCTGTCTTAAAACCTGCACAGGCGGCATGCAGAGGAAGCTGTCGGTTGCCATGGCGTTTGTTGGGGGGTCCAAGGTAGTGATCCTGGATGAGCCCACGTCAGGGGTGGACCCCTACTCCAGGCGCTCCATCTGGGACCTGCTGCTCAAGTACCGAAACGGTGAGACAAAAAAATGTATCTATGAAAGTATAAAGATATATAAATAGCTTACAGACAGTAGTGCAAAATGGCAAATATGTACAATTAAAGAAGAACTGGGCTCTCCCAGCACTAGCCCTCCTTGGATCATGATGTCACCTTATCAGAGCACCAGCCCACTGATCTCACCACGTCCCCTCCTCCTCCTCCTCCTCCTCCTCCTCCTCCTCCTCCTCCTCCTCCTCCCTGCAGACCGGACGGTGATCCTGTCCACGCACCACATGGACGAGGCGGACCTGCTGAGCGACCGCGTGGCCATCCTGTCCAAGGGCCAGCTCCACTGCTGCGGCTCGCCGCTCTTCCTCAAGAACTGCTTCGGCGTGGGCTTCTACCTCACGCTGGTGCGGCGCATGCGGGACCTCCGGAGGAGGGAGGTGAGCTCGCCTGTCCGTCCCAGGTTAGGGTGCCATCATGGCTGGGACTTTTTATAGAGGATTGCGTCTAGGCATGGAAACTGCAATGCAAAAACTTGCTTTATATGTGTGAGCCATATGCAATTCAAACCACCTCCACAAGGGAGCACTGGGACATTGTTTCATATTTCATGAAATATATGTCTAAATAGAGATATGTTTCCTCTGTCTTCCCCTGACTATTTAAAAAATCGAACATTTGAGGGTCTTTCCTATCGTTGTTATGTACTGAAGCACATCTAAAGGCATACATGTTGTCTCTCCCTGACTGCTGTGGGGCTCGGGTCAGAATGACTGTGACTGTGCGTCCGAGTGCTCGTGCGGCTGCTCCCTCTGCACCAAGTACAAGGACGAGTCCCAGAACCTCTCCCAGCACATAGACAGAGCCCTGGACGGTGAGTGTGTGTGTGTGTGTGATATGTATGAGAAGGTAGGGGTTAGGCATCTCACTCAAGGATCACCTACAGGCTGTGGACATTGGGGATCTCACCACTACACTATCCTGCCCCCCCCCCCCCCTAGTCACACTACTGCCCTCACCACTACACTATCTAACTTCTAGACTAAATGCATAAACTTATTCCAATGCACTTTGGCTCTGTTCATTTCAACTTTTCTAACCATTTGTTTCCTAATCATATCTCCTCACTACTCCCTCTCTGCTTCTTCTCATCTCTTCTCATCCACCTCCCCCCACTCTCCTCCTCCTGCTCCTCGTCCTCCTCGTCCTCCTCATCCTCCTCGTCCTCCTCCTCCTCCTCCTCCTCCTCCTCCTCCTCCTCCTCCTCCTCCTCCTCCTCCTTCTTCTTCTTCTTCTTCTTCTTCTTCTTCTTCTTCTTCTTCTTCTTCTTCTTCTTCTTCTTCTTCTTCTTCTTCTTCTTCTTCTCCTCCGTCCACCACCACCACCACCACCACCAGGGGACATAGAGAGCATCACCAGCCTGATCCACCACCACGTCCCGGAGGCCAGGCTGATCGAGAGCATCGGCCAGGAGCTCACCTACCTGCTGCCCAGCAAAGGGTTCAAGCACCGGGCGTACGCCAGCCTCTTCCGGGAGCTGGAGGAGACGCTGGGGGACATGGGCCTCAGCAGCTTCGGCATCTCCGACACCTCGCTGGAGGAGGTAGAGATGCTCCTCATTAGGGTCATCATTCATGTTCGATGCATTGTGTGGTTTTATGTTTGTATGTTTACCGATTGCAGATGTGTTGAATTCAAAAAAGTATTTTGGGGTTTAGGTTACAATTTAATAAGTTTAGGTATTACAGGCAGGCGACAGAATATGATTTTGGGGTATACTTGTTTCTTTAATTGAGCCTTTCCCTTCACGTCAATGAAAATGATGATATAATCACCAAATAATCAGGTTTTATTCATCTGTCCTAGATATTCATTAAGGTCACGGCAGACGGAGAGGCAGCAACCAACGCAAAGACTCCCGGTAACTACAATAATAATAATCTGTCCCCATTTTACCTGTTGAACCTTTACTCTTATGTGTTTGTCCTTTGCTTGGCCCTTGACCCCGTGTGTCCTAATGATGTGTGTTTCGAATGCTGTGATTTATTGCGTGTCAACGGTTGTATCCGTGTTTAGCCTCTATGTGTACTTTCATGTTTTGGTGCTGTTTGGTGTGGGCGTTACACTTTTAGTTTTGTCTGTGATGTGTGTCTGTGTCTGTGCTGCACCCTCTAGAGCAGTGGATGTTACGTCAACGGAAAGGTAGCAACAAATGCACTGCAGATGTCCAGGAAGGTCAGAGAACCTACAGACTATAAGATGCAACTCTGTCAAAATAAAAGCCTGCTTGCTTTACCTGAATCTGCTGAATCATTAGCTGTAAGCTACTGTTAACTACTACTAACTAGATTAACTTCTACTATATACTATCTACTGGACAGCTTTGCATATTACAGAATATTAAACCAGCAAATGCTTGCTGCTCATTATGGCGAAACATTTATTTATGGCAAAAAACACTTGACTACGTTTTGTGAGTGTGCTCCCATTAAAAAAACATGGACTTGGATTTGCTTTGAACACAGTTTTGACTGTGTTCAAAGCAAATCCACAGTTTTCATCAGACGATGAAAACGCTCTTCAACTTCTTTATTTTTGTGTACCATGGTTGCCTTTAGCCGGCACAAAACACACAAACATAGCCAAGTGTATCGTCGCTCTTTTCGTTTAGCTTTCATCCCGTTACTCTAACCGTTCAACACTCATTTGCTCATTCTCGTGTGTGTGTGTGCTGATTGACAGCCGCAGAAGCCAACGGGGAGGCGCAGGCCAACGGCGGCGGCCCCCAGGGGGCCAACGACAGCAGCGCGGGGCGCGGCTCTCGGCAGGTGAAGGGCTGCAAGCTGGTCCTGAAGCAGTTCCACGCCCTGCTGGTGAAGAGGTTTCACCACGCCGTGCGCTGTCACAAGGACTTCCTGGCACAGGTAGGAAAGCTATTGTCATGATATACAGTATCATGGGGTAGTGTTGATATTCAGAAATAACTGAACTGTCTGTAGAATGTCGTAATTGACCAATCAGAAGCAAGTATTCAACAAAGCTGTGAAATAATGTTTAATAAGGATTGCAAGGAACTTATTCACCTTTGTGCAATTATACAGTATAACCATAGACATTTAGTAAAAAGGATAATTTTAATATGTTTTCACACACCTGTAAAGTGTTTTCATTTTAGTAATTATTCATGAATATGTGTTTAAAAAGAGTAGGTGTTACAACTCAATAAACGGCATTTCCACAGTTACAGTCTCATAAATAAATAGAGAACATGACATTTTACATTGTCTACAGCACATTTGTCAGTGCAAGGGTGAAGGGCGGGTTTAGATACATGGAGTAGGAAGTACATGGAGGTCTGTGACGGTGGAAGGGTTATGAGTTCCAGTGTTGTGGTCCCTCCCCTGCACCAGGTGGTCCTCCCAGCCAGCTTCGTGCTGATAGCACTGGTCTTCACCACCATCGTCCCCCCCTTCGGAGAATACCCCGCACTCACCCTCAGCCCCTGGATGTACGGACAGCAGTTCACCTTCTTCAGGTTGGACCCCAGAACCCACTACTGACCCCCAGGACCCACTACTGACCCCCAGAACCCATTACTGACCCCCAGAACCCACTACTGACCCCCAGAACCCACTACTGAACCCCAGAACCTACTACTGACCCTCAGAATCCACTACTGACCCCCAGAACACACTACTGACCCCCAGAACCCACTACTGACCCCCCGGAACCCACTACTGACCTCCAGAACCCACTACTGACCTCCAGAACCCACTACTGACCCCCAGAACCAACTACTGACCCCCAGACCCCACCACTGACCCCCAGAACCCACTACTGACCCCCAGAACACATCACTGACCCCCAGAACCTGACCCCCAGAACCCACAACTGACCCCCAGAACCCACTACTGACCCCCAGAACACATCACTGACCCCCAGAACCCACTACTGACCCCCAATACCCATTGCTGACCCCCAGAACCTGACCCCCAGAACCCACCACTGACCCCCAGAACCCACTACTGAACCCCAGAACCCACTACTGACCCCCAGAACCCACTACTGACCCCAGAACCCACTACTGACCCCCAAAATACACATCCTGACCCCTAAAAACACATCCTGATCGCATGAAACCTGTAGTCAAATTAATTGTTGTGTTTGTCTTCAGGTACAGTGCGTTTATGGTCTAGGTAACCTTTTGAGATTAGATTAAATTAAATTTCATTGGCTTTAATTTACTCTAATTGATTCAGTTAGAGTAGATTACAGTAGAGTCAATTAGATTTAATTACTTGATTATCAAATCCCCTCAACATGCAAACAATTGTTTTTATCCAACCTGTATTTCAGCACTTTGTTTGTTGTCCTGTCTCCTCTTGTTGTTGTTGTTGTTGTTGTTGTTTATTGAAGTAATGAGCGGCCGTTGGACCCCAAGATGAAGCGCTTCACCGACACCCTGCTGAGCAGCCCAGGGCTGGGCACCCGCTGCCTGCAGGGGGAGCCTCTTGGGTGGGTACCACCAGCCTGGGTCGAGGGGGGAGCACCGCACAGTTATGGATCCCACTGTAGGACCTGGTTAGACCCGCCCACACTGCTTGGAACTGTGCTGATTGGCTGGCGGCTTGAGGGTAGAGATGGTGAGGTTTAGGTATTAGGTTAGAGATGCTTAAGTTTAGGTATTAGGTTAGAGATGGTTAGTTTAGGTATTTGGTTAGACATGGTTAGTTTAGTTATTAGGTTAGAGATGGTTAAGTTTAGTAAGCAGCGTGTCGCCAGCCAATCCCTGCACGATTCTGGGCAGCGTGGGCAGGTATTACCAGGAACCGCAGTGGGATCCATAATCATGCAGGAGCACCGCATATTGCCTCCTGTATATGCACCTTCCTTTCTATGGGTTGTGTGTGTGAATGCACACAATAATACATTTATGACATGCTCAAAACAGGCTCAAAGACACTTCTCATAAATCTGACATCAACTTAATAAGTTGAGATGTAGATATATGCATTTACTCATTAAGTTATGGAGCAGTTCACCAAGGCAGATTCCTCTTATGTTGATTCCTGTGTGTTAACCTACTCGGCTAATACTCTGGTTCTGATGCGCTCTATTTTATCCTTCTCTCCGTTTCGTTTCTGATCTCTCTCTACCCAGCATGCCGTGCGGCAACACCTCGGCGTGGGCCTACCCTGACGCCCCCCCGCTGGTCGCCAACATCCTGCTGAGCCCCGAGTGGCACGCGGGGAACCCCTCCCCCTCCTGTCAGTGCAGCGAGGGCAAGAGGCTGACCATGATGCCCGTGTGTCCCCCGGGGGCCGGCGGGCCGCCGCCCCGCCACCGCAGGGAGCCCACCGGAGACGTCATGCTGGACCTGACGCAGAGGAACATCTCCGACTTCCTGGTCAAGACTTACCCCACCCTCATCAGAACCAGGTGGGTCACCATAGTTTTAGCAAATACTTAAGATCAATTTTATTGTCCCAAAGGAAATTTGTCTTGGACACATATACCGTATCTGCTGTTAAAATCTAAAAAACATATTGCATGCATACAGTACATACACAGGCTGTCACCCATACACATGCACACACACAGTACCTACAGTACATGCACAGACTGTCATAAAAAAACAACACAAATAACTTGTAGAGAAAGATACACTTTGTCACTTCAGTGCTTCACGTTGCAATTTATAACATGAATACAGTTGACAGAATTGAAAAATGGGGGGTATAGAAATGTGTTCTCTCTCTCGCTGTCTTCCTCTCTCTGTCTGCCTGTCTGTCTGTCTGTGTGAGTTATGGGTCGCAGGGTGCGAGTGTGTGCTTGGGTTTGGTCGTGCATCCGTGTGTAGTGTAGATTTATCTTTGCCAATGTGTGAGAAATCAAAACCAACAGCCCAAGACTAATATCAATGAAACACTCAAATTAAACTGAGCAATTAATCTCTTGTTTATTTTGTTTGTTTATTCAATTGTATTATTGTTTGTGTATTCAATTAATATTCCATATTTCATTTGCTAACCCTTTGACTGACGTGTTTTCACAGTTTAAAGAGCAAGTACTGGGTGAACGAACAAAGGTAATCGCTTCACTGTCGTAGCCAGGAGACAGTTTGTACTGTCTCCCTCTAGTGGCTGTAATATGTATGACTTCTTAAAAACAGTGTTGTCTGACAGTGAGCGTAACCATCCACCCCTGTCTACAGATACGGAGGTCTGTCAGTCGGTGGACAGCTCCCCATCTTGGACCTGGACCCCAGAGAACTTCAAAACACATTTCAGCAAGTGGGCCGGATGCTGAACATCACAGGGGTACTTGATAGTTATATAACACCTGAAACACTTCAAATGAAGCGAGGCACAGACAAAATAATCGAGCATTTTGTTGTGTGGCAAGTGGCCTCACCTGGTACTTATTTGAGCTAGTCAGAAATGCTAATTGTTAATTGCTAAACAACCCTAACCTTATTGCAGTGACACATATCTTACCAGAGATGGCGCTGTCCCTCTGTTTTAATTAAAGCGTAAACGACTATAACGACAAAAGTTGGATGACAGTTGGGATGTTTTCTCTCATAGGGTAAATATTCTGCACGCGCTCTGAAGGACATTGGGCCGTTCCTCCGCTACATGGAGAGTGAATTCAATGTAAAGGTGAGTAAAGATACGGTTGTTGAAAGACAAAATCCGAGTAGTATTATCTGCTTCACATGTACATATGTTCTTTCTGAGAACATATGTACGGTATATGTCCCCATCTACAGCTGGATCATATTATAGCATGTTATTATATTGTATTGTATTATATTTTCCACGGTATACTTGTGACAATACTTTTTGGTACACTTTTTTAGTATACTTTTTTAACAGTACATTAAAAAAACAACCACAAACAAAACATGAATATATTGTAAAACCTCTATCTACGACATACAGCCCTGCCCAATACAATGAGTATTTGTTCACGTCCTATTTTTGCCTTTCTCCTCAACAGGTGTGGTACAACAACAAGGGCTGGCACGCCATGGCGTCCTTCATGAACGTGGCCAACAACGCCATCCTGAGGGCCTACCTGCCGCCCGCCGCCATCAACCACCCGCTCAACCTCACCAAGGAGCAGCTCTCTGAGGTCACCGTGTGAGTGACCCAGACCCCCGACCCGCTAGCCTCTCAGCGCTAATCATGTGCTTTTATCAATGTGCTGTGAATTGGAGGTTGATTTCTGTTTGATTAGTGCTTTGTTTGTCACATTGGATTCAATTGAAAGCAAAAATTATATTATTATTCGTAATAGAACAGTATGAAATAAATTCAAGGTCAGAGACCTGAGAATGACAATGTTGTACTTTCAAAAAGGTTTATTATTTCCTGGCTTTGTGGTTTAATTGTATTTTATACTTATAAATACCATTTGATGATTACAAATCAGGTTGCACAGTGATTCATGTTTTGACTTATTAACTGAATGTGGCCAATTACCAATCATATTTCACAACCAGGCAGTATTAAAAAACTTCCCCTAAAAAAAAAACGACAACCTTGAATCAGAAATGGTCTGAAATGTGTTTTTCATGTCTTAATCCACCATGTTGAACCCCCCCCCCCCCACACACACACACACACACACACACACTCTCTCAGGTTGACCACGTCGGTGGACGCGGTGGTGGCCATCTGCGTCATCTTCGCCATGTCCTTCATCCCGGCCAGCTTCGTCCTCTACCTCATCCAGGAGCGCGCCACCAAGGCCAAACACCTGCAGTTCGTCAGCGGGGTCAGCCCACTGGTCTACTGGGTGGCCAACTTCTTCTGGGACATGGTAGGGCCAGGGAGGAAAGCACATTATGTCAGGGATAATGTACAGCGAGCCAGTCATTATTGATTGATTACTTATCAAGGAACTTGGCTAATCGATGCTGTTGTAGACGATGACATAATTTTGAAAGTACCTACTGGCACCTTACAGGCCACCGTATCTTCTCCTATGCTATTGTAAAGGGAGGGGTGTGGTAGGGGGACTTCAGTTCCTACACACTACACCTTTAAAGTGGTAAATGATGTCCCTGCCTTCCCCAGATCAACTACTCCCTGAGCGCAGCGATGGTCGTGGGCATTTTCATGGCTTTCGACAAAAAGTGCTACACATCACCCACCAACCTGCCGGCCCTGATAGCCCTGCTCCTGTTATACGGGTAACTTTTTAGTTATTTTTAAGTTATCTTCTCCAATTTCCCCAATATACAGATGAACACAGACAATGAAAACATACAAAATACCAGCAGAATAAAGGTCAAGAGACACACCAAACCAACGTCAAACTAGGGCGACAGACGCTCACCGACGGCCCAACGTTGGCCGAGTGTCAGGACCTTAAAACCACAGACTAAGATGAGAATGGATGACCGTTTCAACTCAACAATTCAGAAACATCATTTTGGCTCAGATAAGAGAGGTAAAACGCACAGAGAAAATTTTAAAAAAGCAATAAACAAATAACAGTAAGTCCAGAAAATCCATGAATATCATCAAATTAAAACATCTGAGAGGAGAAAAAACAGAAGAGACGAGAGTTGAAGGCCAGTCATGAACACGAACAAAGTCTCGGTTAAGCCTCAAAGTTGTTGAAAGTGATCTTCCTGTTTCCCCCCCCCCCCCCCCCCCCCCACCCCCAGGTGGTCGGTGACACCCATGATGTACCCCATGTCCTACGTGTTCAGCGTGCCCAGCACCGCCTACGTCTCGCTGTCCTGCATCAACCTCTTCATCGGCATCAACAGCAGCGCCGTCACCTTCATCCTGGAGCTCTTCGAAAACAACCGGGTACCGCTTATTTTTGTATTTTCCTCAAAATGTTAAAAAATGCACAAAGTTTACAAACACAAAAGTTAAAAAAAAATAAGGTAAACTTGTTTTTAATGAGGTAAACTTGGGTTATCAGTCAAGTACACTGACAACTCAAATACTTGTTGGAAGTTGAAGGCTTATACAGTATATAATTTTTTAGTCATTTACTTTAATCCACAATATTTAATATTTAAATTAGATATTTCAGCACATGGGCTTTTGTCACTGTGTAATTGCAGGTGTGGCCCTTGTGAAAACACTTCTCTTCTCCTGTGCTTATGATTGAGCTTGTTCAAAGCACTTTAAATTGTAAATTTTAATTGCACTATGTCCTTTTAAATCATGATTTAATGCTGCTCTTATAGTATTTCATTTATTTCTATTCTTCTGTAGTTGTTTTTATTTTATTATTTATTTATTTTTTAAATTTTTATTTCAAATTCTTATTGTTTTATGTAAAGCGCATTGCGTTGCCATTGTGTATGAAATGCGCTATATAAATAAAGCTGCCTTGCCTTGTGTTGGAGGGATGCTGTATACGCACGCTTTCTTCTTCATGCTTGTGTAGTACCGCAATATGTATATGTATGTGTATGTCTGTGTTTTGCTTATGTATTTCTGTTTATAACGTAGTCTTTGCTGACGTTCAACGAGTGGCTGAAGAAGCTGCTGCTGGTGTTTCCTCATTTCTGCCTGGGCCGTGGGCTCATAGACATGGCCATGAACCAGGCCGTCACTGACGTCTACGCCAGATTCGGTACCGGCTTTACGCTCCGCATGATTCTCCCATGGCTTCCTTCCAGTTTTCAATAGTTTTGTAGTTACAGTTTTAAGACTTAAGACTTTAAGACTGTACAAAATGTTATTTATGAAATGTTTTTGACCCAGTTAAATATTACAAAAACCCATTGCTATTTAGATAATATTAAATGTGCCCAGTTTTAATTATAGAGACAATAGCCTTAGGATGTAACCTCGCGCCCACTCGTCCGCATCCAGGGGTTCGGGTACACAATATATTTCTGTGGCTCTCAGCCGTTGGTTGCGGAGGATCTGGTCTTAACTCTGCCTGTCCCTCCAGGAGAGGAGTACACTATGGACCCGTTCCGCTGGGACTTTGTTGGGAAGAATGTGACTTTCATGGCTGTGGAGGGCTTTGTCTACTTCCTACTGAATCTCCTCATCCAGTACCGCTTCTTCCTGGACCACTGGTGAGGCCCTGGCTCCCGGCCCGGTCTCATACAGACCAAGACCTTTCCTTTGCCTTAGCTTTCACATGGTCTCTGTATATTCATTCATATATTCATATCATGTCATTGATGTTATGTCTTATCTTGATAATATAATAATCATACGTTTTAAAGCAATGCATAGCCATATTCATTCTGTCCCTCATTGGTGAAGATCCGTTGCTCCGATATAAATACGTAGTTACGTAGCTGAGTTCGTTGTTCTCTCGCTCCAGGTTGTCCGACTGCAAGCGGCCGCCGATCCAAGATGAGGACGAGGACGTGGCGGACGAGAGGAGGAGGATCTACGAGGGAGGGAGCAAGGGGGACATCCTGCACATCAGGGACCTCTGCAAGGTAAGCCACAAGCATAGATATATATACATATATACATATATACAGTATATACACATGTACCAAATATGGACTGACATTTGGTTGAAGCCCCCCCTCATGTGTGAGTAGCACAAAACATACAATCTTAAAGTGTAAGTTAAACCCCTCTTTCAGCTCAAATTCCAAGTTTTGAGATTTTAAAAAATGCATTCTGGGCCAACAGTTCTAGGAAGGAGGTGGGGATGTGTGCACATTTCCTATAGAGCGCTATGGGAAAAGGTGTTCAGTGTTGTTGTTCGTGGTGAACCACGTTGCTATGTGTCCGTCTGTCTCCTCCATGCACAGACGTACGTGGGCAGAAAGAGGGCAGCGGTGGACCGAATATGTGTGGGCGTCCCTGCAGGAGAGGTACACACTGACTCACAGATTGCCACATCATTTAGTTTAGTTTATTTGCACATGCATATAAAAAAGAAAAAAATCTGAAAAAAACGTTTTAATTGTGCAAGATGCCAAAATAGCCAAAATAGCTTATGAGGTTACCTCCCCTATATAAATATCAATAGTCTCCTTAAAAAAGATAAAAACAAAAAGTAACATCACATCGCTGGTATTCTTGCTTAATAACTAATGCTGTTATTATTATGAACGAAAATAATATTGATAACGATAATAAAAATATCAAATATGTTTTTACAATTTACTTATTCTGTACTGTTCAACCTTTTAAAGGTGTTTTATTTTTTTTAAGCACATTCAGCACTTTATTTTTTTTTATACTATGCATAATATTGTAATATTTTTACTTGTCTAATTTACAAATCATCAGCATGCACCAGTTATAAATAATCACTTTTAGGAACAACTTTATAAAAGTACATTTCACAACATGATCAAGTGCTATCTGCTATCTCTAGGTCCGAAAAAACAACAACCATCTTCTGTCCGTTTATGCACATCAACATTATTTTACAGTTTTTAATTTAGCAAATAAATATAAGCTTACATATGAATCAGATTTCTATTTTAGAATGATTTAATTATTACCATCATTAATTATTGAAATTACATAATTATCTAAATTATTAATATCTTCTGCTTCAGTGCTTCGGCCTGCTAGGAGTGAATGGTGCGGGCAAGACGACCACGTTCAAAATGCTGACCGGAGACTCTGACGCGAGTGCGGGGGAGGCCACTGTGGCGGGCTACAGGTACGACCCTCCCCTCCATGTGTATTCATCTCAGACAGCCTGCCTTTGTGTTTTTAAAGCTGCTGTCGGTATGATTTGAGAGTTGTATAGAGAGAAAGTCCCCTCCCTCTCTGTTCCTCCTTATGTTTCTCCGCCGTTGGGAAGTGTCTAAAATTTTAATCGGCTCGTACGAGTGCAGTCAGTACTCCTCCTTCATCAAACTCATCACTGTCTGAGTCAGACATTGTGAAATATGGGAATTGCTGAATTGTTAATACAGCGTTGGTTGCCTAACATACAGCCACTATCTTCGCTCAGATTTCAGTCCGTGAGCATGCCCAGTGGCGTGTAAACACAGAATCGAAACTTGTGGATTTGTTCGTTTGTGGGCACTCATTTGGAGAAAACTAGCCAGGAACTAGAATGTGTGTGTGTGTGTTTGACTGTTCGACAATAAGGAAAAAGATAAAGACCGGCCATCACGTCTGCCTCTGCTTGGCAAAGGGAGACAGATAGAAAAAGATCTGCATATGGTCTAAGGCCGTTTGATACGGGTTGATCCAGACCATATGATTACTATGATCCAGAGGATTTCACCGTACGGTCTGAGGGTAGGGGGCTTCAGTGTGTTCTTGGAAAAGCTGCCATTTATATCCAAGTCCAAACAGACTCAAAGTCAAAGGTGCTGGCTTTCTTCAGCACATGCCTTGCATCAGGGCCTGTCTTGTAGGTAGTAAAAGAGGTCTGGTTCTGGTTCAGGTCCATGTGAAGAGTCTTGATGTCATTTGCCTCGTTGACGAATGCCTCTCTCTTCACCTCTATCCCTCTCTTCTCCATCAAGTAGGCCTTCCTCAGCATGGCTATCTCTGCCACTTCCAGCCGGAAAGCCTCCCTTATGCACTCTGGCACCTTATTTACATTTAAAGTACATTTCTTAATCATTGAGTAAATAAAATGGTGTACCTTAAAAGCTGTTGTTTACTTTCCAGATTCATTATGAATTGTGATGTGAAAATAGTATTGAGTAGTAGCAGAATACAGAATAATTGCCATCATTAAACATTTGACATGCTGTTAAATGTATTTATGTTAACATTAATTTATTGTAATATTACATTTTCTTGCATGCATGCACGCACACACACACACACACACAATTTTCTGATACATTTCATGCAGTGTAGTGCAATGACAAGCCCTGTAATGCATGCGGTGCCAAGTAGTGTGAAGTAGATCTGCCGCTTGAATGACACACAGAGGACCCAAAACGTATTTGCGTTTCAATCATGTCATATTCGAGGACTTTATTAAATCAGAATGACTGGGCTATTTTTCTTTTTTTTAGGGGAATTTCATAAGACATTCAGAGCTGTAGCCTCAAGACGCCCATGACTAACAACTTGGCTGTTCGTAGTATTAGCTACCGTGGCTCGGGAGACCAAATAACCTCACACACACTCACTCAATCACTCACTCTCTTCCCTCTATTTGTCTTGTTCTAAAGTTTGTGTTCTCTCCATGTGCTCTCCCCACACACACACACACACACACACACACACAGTATCCTGACGGACATCCTGGACGTGCACCAGAACATGGGCTACTGCCCCCAGTTTGACGCCATCGATGAGCTGCTGACGGGCAGGGAGCACCTCTACCTCTACGCCCGCCTGCGGGGCGTCCCGGAGTCCGAGATCTCCAGGGTGAGTACGGTCAGGGACCCTCACAGGGAGAAGAACCCGGGTCTGGAACCAGGATCCCCATGGTGAGTATGGACAGGGACCTTCACAGGGAGGCGAACCCAGGTCTGGAACCAGGATCCCCAGGGTGAGTACGGTCAGGGACCTTCACAGGGAGGAGGAACCCGGGTCTGGAACCAGGATGTTCTGTGTTCATCCGCCACACGTGTCTGCTACATACATATACATAACATGAAACCTTGCTTTGGCGTGTTAACCGTCTGAAACATGACAAGGAGAGACAGAACAACACAGTTTTATCAGCATTGAAGAGCAATATGGTCATCGAGGTCCGAGGTCGAGGTTTTTATTATCTATCCTGTGTTAGATAAAAGGTTGATGGACACAGTGTGTAGTCTACAAACTCACAAACACAAATCCCCCCCCCCCCCCCCACACACACACACACACCCCGAACCTTAACATTATCTTGTCCATTCAACGAGCCGAATGCCTCCTCTTGTGGCCTGCAGGTGGCGGAGTGGGGCATCCAGAAGCTGGGACTAACCGAGTACGCAGGCCGCTGCGCAGGGACCTACAGCGGAGGCAACAAACGCAAGCTCTCCACGGCCATCGCCATGATTGGCTGCCCGGCGCTGGTGCTGCTGGTGAGTGGGCCAATGGCACGGGCCCATCGTTTGGGTTGTTGAGTTTTATGCGGAGATTTGTCAATGGAATGGGAAAGCCGTATGTGCTCAGTCAAGCCCGGCCTAGCAGGTTTTATACATTGGCAGAGGGAAGCGAGAGAGATTAGGATTTGTTTGTTTGGGTTCATTTTAAAAAATTAGGATTTTTTTTAGTTTGGAGCCTCAAGTTTGCTCCTCCTCTTCCTCCTCTTTCGTGTGTGTGTGTGTTCAGGATGAGCCCACCACCGGCATGGACCCCCACTCCCGCCGCTTCCTGTGGAACGCCATCATGAGCGTCATCCAGGATGGGAGGGCCGTGGTGCTGACCTCACACAGGTTGACCCACTTCTTCCTCCACTACTCCATAATTTCTCACACACACACACACACACACACACGCCCTGCCGTACCAGTTGGCCAAAACAGGGAGCTAACCGTTGTTTCTGTTTTTATGTATTAATGTTGTTGTCATTTATGCTGTTAGTCGATCGTACCGTGACCGCAACGATAATGAATCGCCGTGTTTTCATCAGCGCGAGCCGTGAAAGTGGGGGATGTGTCCGCCATTAAAGTAAAAACTAACAGCTGTGTTTTAAAAAATGGAGACTGATGACTGTTGTTGTTGTTGTTGTTGTGCTCCACCAGCATGGAAGAGTGTGAGGCGCTCTGCACTCGATTAGCCATCATGGTGAACGGGACCTTCAAGTGTCTTGGCACCATCCAGCACCTCAAATACAAGTGAGTGTCTGCTTCTCGTACACGTTGGTGTGGGGTCTTTGCTGCGGGGCTAAATAAATGGACGAATGTCTGTGACCCATAAAAAAATTACGTGTTTTTTTTTTTTTTATTGCAAAGGAGGGCTGACCAAATGCATACTTTCACATTTTAAGCTTCCGATAATCGTTAACATTTCCGAAGGTATATTCGAATAGTTAAACACCTGAACCTGTTCAAATCCAGCGGTGTCTGAGTTTTGTCATGTGCCAACTGGTAATGTGAAGCATGTGTGAGCATGTGCCCCCAGCATTAATAAATCAAACATATTATTACTTTTATTTAGGCTAACAAGCTAATGATATGAATGCACTTGGTTACGGTTAGCATATAGCAGGCTAACGGGTAACTGCTCCCAGTGACACCAAATCTTGATGTCCCCACCCTCTCTCTCTCCTCCAGGTTCGGGGACGGCTATGTGGTGACCATGAAGGTCAAGATGTCCGGCCCCGGGGCCCCCCCTGATCTGGGCCCCGCTGAGAGCTTCATGGAGAGCAGCTTCGCGGGCTGCGTCCAGCGGGAGAAGCACTACAACACGCTACAGTACGAGATCGCCTCCTCCTCCCTGGCCCGCATCTTCCAGCTGGTGGCCGCCAACAAGGAGAGGCTCAGCATCGAGGACTACTCCGTGTCCCAGACCACGCTGGACCAGGTACCACTGGGACCCACGGGGGCTTGGCCAAGACGGTAGCTAGGTGGCCTCCATGTGAGGCCGCAGTCAAACCATTTTGTGCAGTTTGCAGACAACTGTGGTAAATAAAATGGGACTCTCATCTCACACCACAAAATGCGTTAAACCCAACTATTTTTCTATTCTGAATTCATGACCTTGTTATCTGAAGCTGTGCCACTGCAGGGCGACTCTTTGCTCTGGTGTCTGTTGTTGTCTCCCCACCGTGTATTTATTCAATTCCCAGTGTGAAGAGCTAAATGACAGGCTGGAAGAAGTGTCTTACACTGAAGCTACCCTTGAGCCATGTTATCTTGTGTCGCTTGTTGTTTAAATCATTTTAGTAGTAGTAGTAAATGTATTATTTATATTCTCCAAGTTGACTTTACAAACTACCGTAGTAGGAAAATAGGAAAATAGCATTGTAGTATAATAGAAGGTTAGAGTTAGCCTGGCAAGCCAGACCTACATCAGAAAGATGTAAGGTCTGGATCAGCTCCATTGGCAGTGTGGGCGGGATAAACGGTAGGATAGCGCTACAACCAATCAGAGCAACGAAGAAGGTGACGTAGTCAGAGCGACGGCTCTGACTACGTAATTAATCAAAACTCAGAATAAATATTTATTTTCGAGGAAAGACTTCAGTAGCCTGGCTCCGCCCTCCGACGTACTTCCGCTCAATTTTCATTGAAGTCGTGCGCTAGTTTGAGTTGTAGTACATTCGCCTGACATTTCCAATTGTTCCGTTTACTCTTAAATTCAAAGTACAAAACCTGCAGCTCTCGTTGACATCCATCTTCACACTCTACTCTGTTCATTGCAATGAGGTATCACGGATATAGTTGTTGTTGGTCTGGGGTCTGGGCGGCTACGTCACGTGGTTTCCGGTCGGTTCTGTCGCATGACATACGTCACGACCAAACGTTAGCGATTGGTTATGGCAGATTCGGAGTGGCACTGGGCAGATCCAATAGTTTTAAACTTCAACAGAGCACCCGCCTTCAGTTAGTTAACAATTGTCAATGGTGAGTGGCCAGACTCTCTGTACAAATGAAATGTAGTACGAGAGGCTGGTGACCAGGCTAAGACTTCAGTGCCGTTCTTTGTTCTTTTCTCAAATAAAATGTTAACTTAAAGTCTTGAAGAGTCGCGGCCAAAGCCGAGTGAAAAGACAGCCGTTCGCCAGCAGCAGCAGCCATTGTTTACCTCTAACACAGAACCGTCGCATTTCTGTCGTCATTAGGTAGCCCGGCTTTCGACTCCGCCCCTCACGCTGTGATTGGCCAGACATACCAGACATCGTTGGTGTTTCCAGCACCAAAAAGCGGACGGAGCTGTGCTAGACCCTACATAGCTGCCAAATAAATTTGCTGCCGCTAGGGGGTGTCTAGAGTTCTAGGCTAGGTTAGAGTGGTAACAACAGGAAAGTGTTGAGAGAGAAAATGATTGGTCGTTGTGTGATTCATGTCTTTGCCACACAGGTGTTTGTGAACTTTGCCAAGCAGCAGTCGGGAGAAGACGATGACATCACAGCACGCCTATGCACATCTAGCGCACATAAAAAAAAGATATCACCTCTCAGAAGAAAGAAATGAAAAGAAGAAAGGACCCCAGACCCCCCAGACCCCCCCAATCAGGGCTGGACTGGGATGAAAAGTCGGCCCTGGCAGACTGGCCCAGACCGAGGTCTGGACCAACCACAATCGACCACACTAGGGTTTAAAGAAGTCATTGGGCCAGCCCAGTGTCAATTAAGAAAACAATGGGCTGATCCACCTGTATGGATCGGTCAGACAAAAAGAAAAGATGGCCAGTCCAGCCCTGCCCCCCCCCCCCCCCCCCATCATACAGAACAGTACAAACTTTCATTTTATCCACTTGAAAACTTCCAGAGTATTCCAACCAATTTAACTCTTAAAACCAGAAGAGGTAATTGTGGCCGGTCACCTGTCAAATTATGAGCCAAAACCAAAAGTTGGCAACATTTATATTTGTTCCCATCCTGCTAAAATGGCGAAAGTAAAACAGACTACGTTTAGTCTGTTTATTATATTTAAGAATGAAAGTAACAATTATAATGGTTTTGCTGGATTCTCGTCAAGCAAAATGCAACTACTTCTACGTGAAATTAGTGAGGAATCAACACCACACATCAACATGATTCCTGTTTTATATAAATATGTATATATTGTATGTTTGAGGATGGTCAGCACTTTTGAAGCACTGTTGTTTTTACACTCACTCCTCAAATGTACATGTGTCCAACCCTTTATAGGACTTTACACGTGTAAACAAACATTGTTCATTCATTAGTTCTGCTGTTTCATTTGTACTTATTATTTATTTGTACTTTTCATTGCCAGCACTGTATTGACTCTGACTCTTCCTGGTTGTGTGTTTGAGCACTTTGTTTGTCTGCCAACGTTACTTCCCCACATACATGTGTATTTAAAGATGTCACGCGACATGCGCAAGCTTTCGCCATCGCCTCGGTCAACGCTGACTGACCGTTGTTTGGCACAATTCATCACCGCTCATGGGACTCCATTTTGGATCAACACCGTCGTACATGCATGGCTCACGTGTATCTGCCATCATCACAATGCATCAATGCATTACGCTTCAGAAGATGACTTTACAGACTCATGTGTGGCTGAGTCAGAACTGCTCTGCACTCACACACACACACACTCTTTATACCTCTCTCTGCTACTTACCCTCTTGCCTAGCTGATTTATGCGGCATCATCCATTAAAATAAACCGATTTTAATAAACATGCAGTCGCATTCCTCACTCTGGCGATGTTTGGCATGCAGAGGGTGAAACTCTGCACAACACAGCTTTTAGTTTTTCTCTGTTTTGTCGTTGAGTTTCTGTCCCCCAGAGCAGGGACAGAGCTGTGCAGAAGTCGCTAAGTCCGGAGAGACTCGACTTTGAAAGAGTTGACGTCAACGCTGTAGGTCAGCGGCGTTGTGAGGGCAGGGGTGCCATGGCGACGCGACCCTTGAGTGTCTAGCACACATCCTCGTCCTGATGTCTCAGACACCGGTCCAATTATCCGCTACGCCTGCTGCAGGGAAGAATGACGCTACTCACATGGGCTGGAGACGGTGTGATTAGGGGAACGAGGGACTCTGCTGAGTTCACCGTATCGCTAATTAGGTTCTCTCGAGTTACTGTATCTCAAGGTCCAATCTGGTATCAAGATGTATAATTATCACATGACATGACACAATGTAAAAATACAAGGTCAACGACCGGATCACTGTGGCCAGAGAGTAGTAGACTTTGAGGTCCAGGGTGTCCAGAGCAGAGGCCAGGTTGTCCAGGACTCTCGGTACCGCACTGAGGTACCGAGAGTTAGTCAGTGAGGTAGTCAGTCAGGGCCGCCAGCCGACTTGTATGCTGGGCCAGCAGGCTCAGCAGCAGCCTGGGAATGAGGGCCACCAGCACTTCCACTGGACTGTGCAAGGATGCTGCGGGTTCAAAGGTCACCGAGGGCGACACCATCCTTCAGACCTCTCACCACCTCAGGCTGGACCTCACAAAAGATGTGAAAATTATGTATTTTAGCATTTTTTTAAAATATTTCTCAAGATAAATGAATGGAATATGAGCTTTTCTAAATAAAGAGTTTGAGGTAGGCCTCCAGGTAGGTTTCTAGGTCACTCACAGAAAGGAGAGGTCTCCGGAGGCCATGGGGTCATCATGGACCCCGAAAGAGGCTCCACTGTTCGCAGTGTAAATCAAGCTCATGTTAATGAGACCACGAGGACGGTCGTCGGCACCGAAGCTCAATTTGTATTCATTTTTATTTCTTTTTTCTTCACCATCTCACAGACTTGTGTCCTGGCTCCAGCGCGGATGGGCTATTATTGTATCCGCAACCGCATCACAAAACTCATCATCCGTCCGCCATCCATCCGCACCAACGTTTTTTGACCAATTTCAAAACCGCACCCGCCCGCCATCCACGGGCGCTGCTGACGCGAGAAAAAAAAGTGTGCTCATTTTTATCGGATGCAAGTAACGATATTTAACAATGTAACTTATATATATATCTTTTCATTTGATTGGTTCAACCGCCACCCGCCCAAATTTAATTAAAATATTATTTTTCGTAAGGTCATCCGCCCGATCCGCGGTTTAACCGCGGAGTCCGCGGCTGTAACCGCCATCCGCGCACCTCTACTCCAGAGGCCATCTCCATCACTAGGGAGGGGTCTCCTCCGGACCGCGGGGGGACTGGGGGGGCCACGTCACATCGCTCGCTCCGTGCACTCTTCAAACAATAACGTTTTTATATACCATATATATATATATATATATATATATATATGATATATAATAACCACAACTCTCAGGCTCTCTCCCATCAGACCCCCCCTCCTAAAACCTAATTAAGATCCTAACGGTAGTTATCGGCTACATTTTTCTGCATACATTTTGTAGTTTATTTACTTCGTTAAACGTAAACTCCCGTCGGCCAATGCGTGGGGACCGTCACTCACATTTGTGTTTTTTGCAATGATCTGCAGAGAGAACCCGAATGTGTGAACTCACGAGATCAGGTATTCGTGCTGGAAAAAGAAACAAACACCGGAAACGTCTTTTCTTGAATGTCGTACTGGTCGGCCGAGCGAGTCGGACCAAGACTTTATTCTCACCATGTTCGTGATGAAAACCGTACTTCGACGATAATATCGACCGTAAATACGATGAACTCGAATATTTTTCGCCGAATAGCGTCGTGTTTCGTCTCCTCGTCTCTCTCTCCGTTGGGTTCAAAAACGACGATATTTTATTTTCCGTTACCATGGTTACACATCACTTTGATGACGTAACACGGTTAAATATCCCAATGGAGAACCGGAAGTGCCAACATGCTAACAGATTTCCGGGTTTTGGGACCCATAGGCTGCGTCTCAAGCGGAAGGCAGCTGCCTGCTGCCTTGCTGTCTAGCGAGGCAGTATCCGTTGGAGGCAGTGTGTTTGTATGAAGTTACCTGTAAAGGAGTCTGGACTGAGACGGACTTCCAAGGCAGCGATGCGTCACAACGTCACTATGTCACCAAAATACCGACAGTTGACGTCCGTCAGTTACAACCGTTACGCCTCTTGCCCACTGGATGCGTTCGTCAACGCATCCCATTGACTTTGAATGGGGCTGAGCCGCAATGCATTGTGGCTCCGTCAGTCAAGTCGGCTCCGTTCGTTGCGTTGAAAAGTTGAGAAAATGTTATCTTTTCTGGCCACGACGGATCCGTCAGCCAATCAGATCACATTATGCAAATATATGTCCTGTGACGCTACTTGGACTCTGCCCAATGAAATCACCTTGGTGGTACAACCCGGGAAAGCACATCTGTTATGTCAGACGGCCGGCAGCGGGAACATTTAAACCTTATTAAAAATGGAGGACAAGTTGATAGTGGCGGTGGAAAAGCACTCTTCTTGCTACGACGGGATCCATCTTGCAACAGAAAAGAGCAATAACAAATTGCAGGAAGAGCGCGGCTTTGTTGTTGCGGGAAGCGATTTGATTGGCTGCTGGCTGCGTCTGGCTCCGTCGGCAAATTCCACGCCCCCCTCCGTCAGACACGCCTTCCGTCTTCCGTTGACGGTTGAATGCAGTGGGTAACAGGCGTTACGCCGCTTGCCCACTGCATGCGTCCGTCAACGCATCCCATTGACTTTGAATGGGGCGGAGCCGCAATGCATTGTGGCTCCTTCCGTCAAGTCGGCTCCGTCCGTTGCGTTGAGAAGTTGAGAAAATTTTAACTTTTCAGGCCGCGACGGATCCGTCAGCCAATCAGATCGACGCTCCCATCCGTCAGACACGCCTTCCGTCCGTTGACGGACGCATGCAGTGGGCAAGCGGCGTTATACTACCACCTGTCGGTCATTCGGACTAATTGCTTTATTGTGTGTGTGTGTGTGTGTGTGTGTGTGTGTGTGTGTGTGTGTGTGTGTGTGTGTGTGTGTGTGTGTGTGTGTGTGTGTGTGTGTGTGTGTGTGTGTGTTTATATATCTTATTACACCAGAGCGGGCCTGGTTCTAGGCATGGGCACGGGGGGGAAATGCCCCCCCCCCCCCCAAATGCTTTGAATGCCCCACCAAACCGACCCCGAAAAAAAAAAAAAAAAAGTATTCAAAGAAATTATATTGTAATTTATTCCTATAAATGCATAAATGCATGAGTAATCACAGTCCATGGCTCTTCTGCCAACAGAGCCGGGGTCTCTCTCTCTCTTGCGCCGTGCATACAGTCAGTAGCAGCAGTGACTGGCTCTGGGTCGGCTTGGAAGGGTTCGGGGGCGAAGGTGGCCGGCGGCTCCGGCCTCTGGCTTTACACCAGTCTGCTAGCAGCAGTGGTCTGACTAGCAGAAAAACGTCATCCCTATGGCACTCAACACAGTAGCAGTTGACCAATCAACATTTCTTACTGCCCCCCCCCAATCAAGGCAGTCTAGAACCGGGCCTGATGTTATACCATATCGTACGCAACCCAAAAAAAGAAAATAAAGAAGCGATAAATCGGTAATTGAGCGCTTTCACTTTAATTCCCCACAGGTGCTCTCGTCTCGCGCCTCTCGCTCACAGCCCATCACCGCGCGCCTTCTCATTAGGCCGTTCATTGAGCTCACCTGAGTCTCCGCGCTACTTGTACAAAGGCGCCGCCGCGGGGTTTATTGCGCTTTTTGTTGTTGTTGGACGCAACGATCCGACACACGTGGCCACCAACGGGGGAGCGTCCACGAGGAAACCCGCAGTGAGTACCACTCAATCTTTCAGATTGGAGACTTGACGAGACGACTGACTGGGCGCGTTGCAGTTTGGTTGAGTTGGTTGGTTTTGGCTCGAAGGGAGATGGTGGGCATGCTGGAGTTTGGAGATTTGTTGCTGTACTCCCTGATTTACAAATGCTGCCACGCACTGCTCGAAACACTCCTATTTATTGTCTACTCTTTCCTTCGTTTCAACTTTAAATATATTTTTAAGCTGCTGTTGACTGCAGCTCGGTTTGTTATTTTACCTTTTTTATTTTTATGTGCAATGTCACACACACTACACAAAACACTCTCCCATTTCTTGTCTAGTATTTCCTTCGTTTCAACTTTCAATACATTTTTAAGCTGCTGTTGACTGCAGCTCGGTTTGTTATTTTCCCTTTATTTTTATGTGCAATGTCACGCACTACACAACACTCCCATTTCTTGTCTACTTTTTCCTGTTTCAACTTTCAATACATTCTTAAGCTGCTGGTGACTGCAGCTCGGTTTGTTATTTTACCTTTTTTATTTTACTTTTTTATTTTTATGTACAATGTCACACGCACTACACAAAACACTCCCATTTCTTGTCTAGTATTTCCTTTGTTTCAACTTTAAATACATTTTTTAAGCTGCTGTTGACTGCGGTTCGGTTTGTTATTTTACCTTTTTTATTTTACTTTTTTATGTGCAATGTCACACACTACACACAACGCTCCCATTTCTTGTCTACTCTTTCCTGTTTCAAATTTCAATACATTTTTAAGCTGCTGTTGACTGCGGTTCGGTTTGTTGTTTTACCTTTATTATTTGTATTATGTGCAGTGTCATTTTAATTCTGTGCAATGTGGTTTCATGTATTTGCTTTGCCTCTAGCAGGGTCCTTTTGTTCAGCCCAGTGTGAACTCAGTTTGGTTTGTGGGAAGGCATTTGTTAAATTGGTCTGCTCCGACGCAACTGTGTTGTGAGCTTTACAGCCGTAGTTTTGTAGATGGTCTGCTCCGACGCAACTGTGTTGCGCTCTTCAGCCGTAGTTTGGTAGATGGTCTGCTACAATGCAACTGTTGTGAGCTTTAAACCCGTAGTTCCATCGCAACTGAACTTTGTATTTGTATTTGAATAATATTGTTGAATACACTTTTTAGAATTCGCTTTGGCAACCCTAAACATCTTCACTGGCAAAGTCTGCTGCTTTAGTACAACCGATTTGACGAATTTTATATTTCAACATAATTTACGAATTTCATCAAGGGTCCACTTGGCAGATTTGTACGGACATCATGCTACCCTTCATATTGGTGAGTTAAGGAATTTAAGATTTCTAAATGCCTTTAAACAGTGGGTCATGTACTAAAATGTTTTTTTTGTTCAGGGGCAGTTTTAATACCAAGAAGTGCTCTACAGAGTTCGTCAAATCCAGGACTGGCGCTGGGAGCTATAGGTGGAAGGAGCCCAGGAGCGGTCAAGTCCAACAGAGGTGGGGGTGAGACACCAACCTTTGAATTTCTTTCTTGGCTTGGTTTAAATTGTTAAGAATTAATCCTTTGACACAAGCAGCAGCAACTCCCGTACACGTCAACAACAAAATTGCATTCACTCAAAAAAAAAGCTGTGCCGTTGAAATATAATTTATGTATACATAATAAACGGGGAGAAAAAGAAATGTCCTGTGTGCAAATAGAGCAAGTGTTGATTTTCAGAAGTGACTGAGGCGACGTGGGTGGCGGTCTTCTGGAGGTACTTGTGGTGACGGTGATCAGCCCCTCATCTATTCAGAGAAGGTAAATAAGCTGCCTAACCTCTACTTGCTTCTTAACCTTCTGGGGTCAAACGGCAGGATTATGATACATTTGTCATTTAGTTACATTAATAGCTAAACAAGTTGTTTTTTTGTTGTTGTATCCTACACGCTTGACGGAAACCTTGTAATCCACACTTCCCAATGTGTCCACTGCCAAATAATGTATTTTTTAATTATGTGAATTAGATAAAACCTAAAACTTTTCACACTAGAATTGGAGCGCTGTTGTACCTGCCCACCCATTCAGAGACTATTAACATATTTATGATGACACTTTCAGTTTTGATCTTCCTGCGAGGCGTGGTGGAAATGCCCACAGACGTGCATTCAAAATCGCTGAGTCGCTTGGTGACTAAATGGTGATGTTCTCTAAACCCCAGGACTGCAGCCAGGAGCAGTGGATGGACCAAAGTCCTGCAGTATAGTGGCTTCAAGACCACAATGTGGACCAGGTAAGATGCTGAACTTAGAATTTGAATTAGTTCTGATTAGCATGAATTCAACATGCTTGATTTTGGTTGGCAAGTTACTCTGACACCAGTGACTGATCTAAAACAACCCATCCTCTCTGGCTCAATAGTTTCTTTATTTTCTTTCAGGTGTAGATGGAGGAAGAGATGGGTGTGCAGCAGACGAGTGGCCATGGTGCAGAACCAGGTGAGCTGTGGTAAATATTTACTTTGCTTTATTAAATGGACCAAATGTATCAAACAGCAAGGTCTGAAGACTAGGCTTTTCTGGGAACAGCTCAACTGACTGAGTGTTTTTTGTTATAGCAAGTATTCATTTAGATGCAGTAACTCAAACGCTCCACCACATGCTTTTAATATTTGTTAGAAACCTGGTAATCCAGCGCTTGCATTTTTATTTGGTTGCTGTAATGATTTAATGCTTTGATTGTTCTGGGCCTCACCTGTAAGTCTATATAAAATAATTTGCTAAATTACCAAATGTAATGGCCTATGTTAAACCACGAATGGTGCCGTTACTGCATTTACTTCACACATTTGGTGTTTCAAAATGTCTTCTAAATGCACTTTTGGCAATGTACTACAGAGTGATGACTGAGCTCAGGACTGAGCTCCACCAGTGTCCTATACCGCCGTCCACCCTGAAGACACCTGGCTACACCTCCACTCCCATCCACACCAAACATAACCACACACAGTGCTACAACTCTGCCTGCTACACACCATACTGATAACATGAACCATAGTATGTCACATTACATCACGTTTTGGGGGAGTATGTTTTCGAACCCCAATGTTTTTGATTTGTCCATTTTATTTCTGTATACCATGTCTGTGATCCCAGCTATTGTACTTCTAACACACTTAACTGGGAACCCTCGTTTTAAGGGGACGACTAAAGGGACACGGTTGGAAACAAACCCTCTAAACTTAACCATCTAACCTAATGCCTAAACCCTCTAAACTTAACCATCTAACCTAATGCCTAAACCCTCTAAACTTAACCATCTAATGCCTAAACCCTCTAAACTTAACCATCTAACCTAATGCCTAAACCCTCTAAACTTAACCATCTAACCTAAAAACCTCTAAAATACCGACCCTAAACATCTCTAAAATGCCCAAACTCTCTAACCTAATACCTAAACACCGCTAAACTTTACCATTTCAAAACTTAACTTCAAAATGATAGCTAAACCAAACGTGTTCCTTGGTCTCTCCCCTCTTTTTCTTTAAAGGTTTCTCTTTTTCCCCATTGGGGGTTTTTGAGTTGTAATCCTCGAGGGCTTGAAGCGCTTCACATGATATTGAACACTTGTATGATAAGTAAACATACCTTATTTTTAGTTGTTGGATTTTATTATGTGGAATTGGGCTCAGTCGACTGTCGGTCTTAAGACTATAATAACGATAAGGCTGCATGCTATGTAAATGTATACTTGCCTGTTTAGCCCCATGGCCATGATATTTACATAACATTTAACTTTAACCATGTGCCTAGTATAACATCTTGCCAAAGGACTACAGTTGAAAATTAGCCTGCTGGCTAACACTGGCACATTTACAGAAATGTTGATTAATGTGCACTGTCCTTTAAATAAATAAATGAAATTAAACATTGTAAGTGAAGTCTATGCTATCCATTGAAGTATAATAAACTTGGGTGCAGGTTGGCACCCCAGGTAATTAATGTGTGTGTGTGTGTGTGTGTGTGGGGGGGGGGGGTGAAGTATGACACAAATTGATGTACAATATTTTCCTTTTTAATTGGATGTACTGATTGGTTGAAATGACCAATTAATGTGGTGAAGTGATTGCCACTGCTCTCTCAAACTTGGTTTTTCCAGCCATTTTCCACCATTTAGCGGTGTACTTGCAAATAACAGCCAGAAGGAATATCCAAACAGTTTGTTTCGTCATTGTATAGCTAATTAAAACAAGATATTCAGATAAAGTCATGGAAAGACCAACTGAACACCAGGTCACTTAACCGTAGTGACTGACTGGGGCGAATTAAGATCGCTTTTGAGAATTTTGGGCATAAGATTAAATTATTTGATATGATTAATGACCAACATGCTATGGGAAAATGTGAGGGGAAACACTATCCACGCAGACTCGCCCTCTGGCTCTTGGCTAACCCTGCTTACCTTGCTCCCGCCCTTCATCGCTGAAGGCCATTTTCCCTAGATACTCTTCTTCCTCCTCCTCTCTGATTGGCTGAGATGTCCTGGAAGACTTCTGGAATGGTCTCCTGGATGAGCCTAGTGCTCCGAGACAAAAGTGACATGTACTTTAGAAGAACATATAGAGGATGAGATTTGCATTGGCGACCTCTGAGGATTAACAACGAACCATGAAAGATGAGCCATGATGTCAGTGTTGCATCCTAGCCAGAGCCAAGTAAGAATGAGGGCGACTACTTGCTAGGACTGCAGGTTGAAAATGGGGACAAAGCACGGGGCTATATGCTAAATTCAAATAAATAACTTTGATGAACTCAATTGTTAAAATACCTTGTTATGAAAATAACCTCATCCTAACCAAAGAACTCCACGTGATGTATTTTTAATTACTAGAAAGGCATTTTAATTAAATTGACGCTTTTTACTAGAAACAATCGGTACAAATTAGATAAAGTATCTTGCCAAATAAACTGGTAGCAGTTTTAGGCTATTACGAGTTCAGTCCTTAGACCCATCCATCCACACCAACACACACATACTCACCCATCCACACCAACACACACACAAACACACCCTCCCACACACACATCAGGACACACACACACACGTGCCTATCAGGACACACACACACGTGCCTATCTGGACACACACACGTGCCTATCCGGACACACACACACACACACACACACACACACACACACACTATGCCGTCAGGATCGTTTCATATTACGTGCGAACAAATCAACTGAACGTGTCACACCCGCGTGCTTTGACGCCTGCGCAGCAGACAGCGCCTGACGTGTAATGTAGTTTCCTCATTGACTTATAATAGTCCCCTGTTCACGCGCACGTTCACGCGTGATGATTGCTGCACGCCGGTAGTCACACTACGCGTCGTGACTACGTGTAACATTCATGCGTTTTTTGGCGAACGCACGCATTAACGCTCGCATGAAGATAATTGAACATTTTTGTCAGGCGCTCACACGCACGCGGAAACGACGTGCGCACACTCTGTCACGCGTAACAAGAAGCTGCGTACGTATGAAGCAGCGCGCGCACGTCTGCCTGTCACTGTTTGACAAATGTTGTTACGCGTTCACACAGACGTGCGGTCGCAGATTCCGATGCTGCGCGACCGGAAGTTGATCTGCACGGCGCGCACACTACGCGTCACATGAACGTGTAGTGTAGTTGTTCTGTGTTCCATTTCCATCCAGTAGATGGCGCAATCCATCCAATGCGAGATGGTGGACGACGTGACATGGCAGTTTTGCAAGGATGGTGCAACCCTGTCTCATCAAAATTACGTTCCCAGGGAACTATTCGGCATTCTCAATTACGTTTGTCTGAAAACGTATTTTGTCCGTGATTACGTTTCATTGAACGTATCGCAAATACGTTCGTTCTCAGCCTATTTTTTGCCATTTACTTACCTATAGGATTATGTTTGGTTGAAACGTATCCCAGATATGTTCAATGTCAACATATAACACATTATTGTCATTAAGGAATATTTCCCTTTCGGGGACCGTTTCATTTAACGTATTTTGTCCCTGATTACGTCTTGAATCTGAATTGAATTGAGCATACTTTTTGTTATTTATTTACCTCTTGGATAATTTACATTGAATTGAAACGTATCCTCAATATCGATAACACATTTGTCGGGGGAGGGGGGGGGGCAGCTTTTAGTATAATGTTTTATATTGCCGATGGGTGGTTATCGTCAGTGGCTGGCGAAATACTGCCCTGTAGCAGTTATATTGAAATGTAAAGAAAATAATGTGTGTATAATAAAAATCGACCAGCCACAAACGGTACAGGAAACATAATTAGAAGCTTTCTGATTGGCTGAACTGGCCCAGATATGTAAGCCAACACACTGTGAACATAATTTGTACTTTTTATTTGTACCTTTTAAAGCCAGCACAGTTAGAAATGCAAGCTTTTATATTTAGGATAAGATATATTTTACTGTAAGATGGACATTATTATACGTCACGCGCAACACCGCCTGCAGGCGACGGCGCGTTTCAGGCAACCCAGTCTCATCTAAAACCGTACCCCGACTACGTTGGTCCAAAGTGCCAAACGTAGAGGGGTTACAATAACGGCCCTTAAATTGTATGACTGTTACATTTTTTCTGCCTATTCTTTTCCCATGGTTTTGCGTCCAAGTCACGTGACTTTCAAGATTCGCGTGACTTTTTCAGATTCCACAGGACTCCCTTGTGACGTCACTCCGTCTGACGGATCAAACCCTCGCCCACTACATGTCTGAGGTTGATTTGCTGATCAACACATTGCCATGCCATGGGGGGGGGGGGGGTTATTGATTATTATAACAATAACATTGCCATAATAATTATAGAATCATCACACTCATCCTTACTCTTCAATCAGTATTTTTATTGGTACTCATGTCATAAGTCTGCCCAACAACAAAGTACTGTTACCATTGCTATGATTGCTGTCAATTTTATTACAAATGACTACAGCTGCTCCGGTTAGCATCCGCCACAAACACCGCCTTCCCAGCTGACTATTGTCCGTACTTGTGTTCTTGTGGACTTGTGAAACGTCATCAGTCGCAGCCCAAGTACTGTTCCAATAAGTCCGCATCTAGCCAAGTACAGTCCCAAATGCCCGGATGTGTTCTCGCTCCGCCCATTTTATCCAGGATGCATCGGGTGGTGACTTGTGTGGACTTGGGCAGCCAAGTATCCCAGAATGCATTTCGCCCACCGACCAGCTGCTCCTTTCATTCATTAATTCACCGACGTCCACACCAACATAAACATAATTTTTCCCGCCACTAGCTTTTTATATGTAGGGCAGGCAGATATGTAGGCTACAGAACAATATAAATATTTATACATATTAATATTTTTAAAATGAAAAGAGGCAGGGTTGTATTTTATATCATATTTCGTTTTATTGTAAATATACATTACAGTGAACATAACCGGAGTAGATGTACAGTCAAGACGAGCTGAGATGGTGACGTCATCAAGTCCGCTGCTGTTCCAACTGCAGAATGACCGAACTGCGTCCTCCCGTCCTCGGGAGTTTGTACTCCCGAGTCGAACTTACCAAGTCCGAACTTGGCGTACTTGGTATTGAGAAACGGCCATAACTCCAGACTCTACTTTTAAACTTATCTTTCCCAGTCACCTTCCTCCTTCTCCTTCTTCTTCTTCTTCTTCTTTTGAATTTCCGGTCCGGCAGGCAAAGTATGGCTCAGTGCTGCCTCCCCTGGTTGACTAAAATGAAAAGGTCAACTACACTACACGTTCATGTGACGCGTAGTGTGCGCGCCGTGCAGATCAACTTCCGGTCGCGCAGCATCAGAATCTGCGACCGCACGTCTGTGTGAACGCGTAACAACATTTGTCAAACAGTGACAGGCAGACGTGCGCGCGCTGCTTCATACGTACGCAGCTTCTTGTTACGCGTGAAATACAATCTGCGCGTAACAACGCACGCACACACGCACGCATAACAAAGTAACCATGCGTGCACACACACGTTGCTGCGCATCTGTCCAAGTGTTTTGACTTCGATTTCACCCCATAGTGTGTGTGTGTGTGTGCAGGTGTGTGTGAAGGGGCCCAACGTGTTCAGGGGTTATCTGAAGGACCCGGAGAAGACCAAGGAGGCCCTGGATGCAGACGGCTGGCTTCACACCGGGGACATCGGAAGATGGCTGCCTGTAAGTCACAAAATCTAAAACACCTCCACACACAAATTCATTTGACTCAGTTCATCAACATATGCCCTAAAATATTTTAAACTATATGGACAGCTATATCAAAACATGGTGATACATTTTGAACACACTTCACAATAAGCTAAATTCTCCCAACAAGTACTTTGTGATTCTGTTCTATATCCCAAACAGCTTTCTTTCTAAATCCTACTGTATAAATGCTATATACTGTGAAATGTGTGTGTGCAGTGCGGTACGCTAAAGATCGTGGACAGGAAGAAGAATATATTTAAGCTGGCGCAGGGCGAGTATATTGCCCCCGAGAAGATAGAGAACATCTACATCGCAGTGATGCCCTGGCTCAGGTCTTTGTGCACGGGGACAGCCTGCAGGTAGGTGCAGGTGTGTGTGTGTGTCAGAGATCACATGTAACACCTATTTTAAAGTAATTGCATCGGTTGCCAATTGATTTTGTGTCTGTGTCAAAACATTGCAAGGTTGGGAGCTCATGTCTTGAAAAAGTATGAACGCACTTGCCATAGCTGTCCCTTTAAAATTCATCTTTAAAGTCATGCCTAACTCCAAATGCATCTTTACATATTCCTCCAAGGCACAAACAATTCTAAAGAAGAAAATCTTCTAGAGAATATGCTTTAGGGGCTATATTGAAGGTATCTGGTATCATGTGTGTTTTGGGTTTTGTCATCCCCTCCTCCAGGCCTGTCTGGTAGCAGTGGTGGTCCCTGACCCTGACTTCCTGTCTGGCTGGTGAAGAAGTCCCTGGGTCTGGAGGGAAGCTACCTGGAGCTGTGTAGCAGACAGGTGAGGACAACACGCAATCAAACAGATGCACGCAATCACACACGGCGCAAACACACACACACACACACCACACCACATACACACATACATACATACATACATACATAACACACACACACACACACCACACACACACACACACACACACACACACACACACACACACACACACACACACACAGGTCTAAATTAATGCGCTAAACAAAACGTTAACAACTGTCAACTTGGAACGGACTCGGACAGGGATAACTTTAGAAAGCTTCCCCGTTGCCATGTCATTACTAAGATCGTCTCTATTTACTGGAGTAATAAGGTAACGTTGCCATGTTGTTACTAAGATCATCTCTATTTACTGGAGTAATAAGGTAACGTTGCCATGTCGTTACTATAGATCGTCTCTATTTACTGGAGTAATAAGGTAACGTTGCCATGTTGTTACTAAGATCATCTCTATTTACTGGAGTAATAAGGTAACGTTGCCATGACGTTACTAAGATATTCTCTATTTACTGGAGTAATAAGGTAACGTTGCCATGTCGTTACTAAGGTCGTCTCTATTTACTGAGTAATAAGGTAACGTTGCCATGTCGTTACTAAGGTCGTCTCTATTTACTGGAGTAATAAGGTAACGTTGCCATGTCGTTACTAAGATCGTCTCTATTTACTGGAGTAATAAGGTAACGTTGCCATGTCGTTACTAAGGTCGTCTCTATTTACTGGAGTAATAAGGTAATGTTGCCATGTTGTTACTAAGATCATCTCTATTTACTGGAGTAATAAGGTAACGTTGCCATGTTGTTACTAAGATCATCTCTATTTACTGGAGTAATAAGGTAACGTTGCCATGTTGTTACTAAGATCATCTCTATTTACTGGAGTAATAAGGTAACGTCTGCATTCCAGGCATTAGTCAGACCCATATATTTCTGCGGTCGTTTGTTTCCTGGAATACAAAAAGTAGTGCGAGCTAAAAGTTGTAATTTTGAGACAGAATTACCCCAAAATATGAATCAACACCCTTATATTTTAAGGATTTGCAAGTGGCCATAGTATAAGCGGATAATCCACTCCAAGGTGTGCATGTATCGAAAAATAGTGCACGACACGGGGCTAAGAAGTGCATTATGTCTCGGCCACTTGCGAATTATATTGCAAATTATTATTTATGCACACCTCGGAGTTGATTATCCCTTACTTATAAGATAGGGCTGGCCGATAGTATGCTTTTTTAACATCTTTGCGTTGTTAATGTGTTTTCTATATTTTTAATTGGCAGCTAGAGTTTGTCAGATACCTAAAATATCCAGCATTAAACATCTGTTTGAATTGTGTAATTCAAAACAGATAGTGTGGACATTAAACTAATTTTACTAAATCAATAAATGGGCAATACGATAAACATCTATATCAATACTCATTCATTTTCATCTTCTTGTTTATTCCCATTGCTGTCTTCCTAGGAGGTGAAGGCAGCCATCTTGGATGACCTGCTGAACATTGGCAAGAAGGGAGGTCTCAAGTCGTTTGAGCAGGTAGTCATCAGTAATGTAATCAGTCAACCTAGCAATGCAAATATTCTGTAAATCAAGTGTGTGTGTGTGTGTGTGTTAGTGAAGGGATGTGTAAATATCATGGTTGACATCAGCACTCCCTTTAAGAACATACCCAAGGTTGCTGGTTTGATTCCTGCATAGGGCAGGTGCGTGTGTGTGTGTGTTTGTGTGTTTGTGTGTGTGTGTTAATCCATGTCTCCTTATTCTCCAGGTGAAGGCCATTTGTGTCCACAACCAGATGTTTTCTCTGTCCAGAACGGCCTGCTCACCCCCACGCTGAAGGCCAAGAGGGCCGAGATAGAGCAGCGCTTCAGGTCCCAGATCGATGAGCTGTACGCCGGGATCAAAATGTAGGAGCAGTGTTGGGAGAACCGCTAGTCAAAGGATGCCAATGTAACAGCTGAGAGAAAGAGAGCTGGCAATTGTGAAGATGAACACACACACACACACATATACACACACACCAGGAGTTGAGTAGATGGTCCTAGTTTGTTTCTTGTCACAGTAGGTGAGTGTTTGTGTGTGATGCTATTTGATAAAATATTATTCAAAATGATGATGGACTACATTTTGTGACTGGATCATGAATGGGTCCATGTGGGCTTATGTTAGATTGTACAAGCGGAGAAGACGAGTTGTCCTGTGATTTTAAAACAAACAAATTAAGCACTCTGATGTGGCCTATGCACACTGTGTTATACGTAGATGAAGAACCAGGTGTGTCAGGTCGCCTCATAGGAACTGTGAGGGCTTTTGAAAGGGAAAATATGGCTGGTACTGCTCTGTTGGAGCAGGGACTGACTACAGCTGCTAAACCACACCGTATAGATCTTGGATTGATAACACGTTTTCAAAAGGGATACTCTCACACAGGGATTAAATATACTTCAGTGTCTGGAATGAGAAATTGAATGTTTTACTCATGGATTACAAGCCATATTGATCACATTCTTCTTTACACATAAGCTTGATCTGTCATTTAAACAATGTCTTTACAATAGCAGAAACAATGAAGCACTCGGTTCTGCACAATGCTTAATTGTTTTGTTGTGGTGCTGAGATTCATTATCAGGGATGTGACAGATAAGAAATTAAAATGTATTTACTCACTCTTTCACTGGAGCTTATTGTGTTCATTTATTTATCATATAGACGTGAAGACAGCTTTTTATTGTTAAAAAGGTGCCTAGGAACACTAGCTAATTAAGTTCATTAGGAAAGTAGTTTTTGTTTAGTTTGTTTTACAGGTGGGATGTCTTATTCTTGACTGAGATCATATTTAAAGCTCTGTTTTTCATATAAATCCAAATATGGGCCATGTGTGCTATCGTTTTTTTTTTCATGTGCTCTTGGGGATTTGTCAGTTTTGTAAAAATAAATTACAATTTTAAATCGGATCTTAGTCATGTATGGTGTATTGTGTGTTATTCTATATGTGTGTTCTTCTACAGCCATGTGTCATACCCTTCAAATTTGTCACATCAGATTTTTGAACAACACCACCACCATTTCAAAACATGATTTGACTTCAATACATAGTATCATATGAACACTGTGATTTTGAGCTACCAGTAGGCCTACTCAGCATAATTATAGGTCGTAAAATAGTTTAACAAAGACAATATAGAGCAATGTGTCTTTAATAGCCTATCTTATAATTTGAT
>JAOPHQ010000300.1:275000-277409 GCA_030340625.1 Merluccius polli | reverse complement strand
GCAGCTCTCTCGCCAACCGGGAGCATCTGCTCAAAGACATGTAGACTCAATTTTCATAAATTCAAAAATGTCCTCTGGGGAACTTCAGTGATGAGAGTGAGGATGGAGCAATAAGGGAGGAGGAGGAGGAGGAGGAGAAGGAGGAGGAGGAGGAGGAGGAGGAGGAGGAGGAGGAGGAGGAGGAGGAGGAGGTGATGATGACGATCGTAGGGATAAACAAGGTTAATATGTACAAGAGGGTACAACACCAGACATATGCTCGCTGCGTGCTGGTCATGTTGATTCAGCGTTGCTACCTGTGCTATGCTATGGCATGCAATGCAAATTTTTTTGCTTAACCTTTTACCGTTGGGAACAACTGGATTCAACAAAGGTGTTCCATCATTTTCACAACCACAACATTCTGGCCAAAATGTCCACCAAATGCACACGAACACAAACACATTATTCTTTTGCAAACTGCATGTATTTAGTGTAACAACTAGTATCAACAACTACATGATGTGGCCGAGCGGCGTGTCACTTCCAGAAGGATTGTGTCGTTTTGCAACTCGCGGCGCGGGCCAAGTGTTGACTCCCTGGTGTGAGAGATGAAATGACGCTCACCCTTCATCTGGGGCTCATGAACCCCTTCAGTGGGATTCCCGTCTTCTGGTTGGGAAGGCTAATGCTACTATCGCCTGGGCTAATTCCAGCGTGTAGGTCTCACGAGCGATATAAATAGGATCATAAGGAAGGAACAGGCTGATCCTAGGGAGGGTCAAAAGGTCAAACCGCGCAGCGGCAAACAACAGCGCCGTGAACCATGTGTGAATTCATCACAGCGCTCTCGCAAAAATAATGAAAAGTCATTCAGGCAGAACATCACACACAGTGGGATTCATGACGGGATGGGAACACGTTTTGTTGGTGACCTTAATTATAGCTTTTTCAGCGTGCTGGGTTGTTAGGTGATTGTTTCCTTAATTGACAACAGTTATACTTCTTGTAATAGTTTGTGTAATGCACTGAATCAATTAAAGTGGGACTCACCATTTGAATCCTGGGGCAGCGCAAAACTATACATGGCAGCAGAACTTAGTGCTTAAACACTTACACCTACTCCCTGTACTCAATGGTTAAATTAAGGAGGTGTGTGGTGAGCGGGTAGGCGTATATGCAGCTTTTCTGCAGCTTTTTTTTGTTTGACAAAGAGATCTTTGCCTCAGCGACACGGTTACGTGCGTTGTTGTTTTTTTAATTTCACCTCCAGATCGACAAAGAGTCACATCAGACGGTGTGACAATTAAAGCAGAGGCATGTAGAACACGGCTGGGATGAAAGGCAGCACGGCGCGTTTACAAAAGCCACTAATTGGTATCTCTCAGAAGGCTGCTGGAGGTGGTGGGGCACAGACCAAACAGAGCTCAGCACAGGAAACAGAGAACCAACCGCCGCCGCCGTGCGCGTACGGCAGCGGCGTCTGATTCCCACTCAAATGGATGTGCCATTTTTTTTTCTCGATTTTTGACTTTGTTCCCACTCTCTTGCCTTTCAGGTTATGGGGAGTGGCTGTAGCACCTCTCAGCTGAAGCTTGTCACGTTGTCTTTTGTGTTTTATTTTGTAATTACTGGGGTTAGGTGTTCAGCATTTAAAGAAACACGTGTGTGTGTGTGTGTGGTTTTTTGTGTGTGTGTGTATTTGTATATATGTGTGTGTGTGTGTGTGTGTGTGTGTGTGTGTGTTTATGTGTGTGTGTGTGTCCGCGAGCGTGCGCATGTGTGGTTTTGCATGACTTGGCATACTGCATTGTAAGTGCATGCCTGTGTTAAATTATCAAATCTGTGCATATATGCTGATGAATATGCGGGCAAATCTGCCTCGTCCTTTGTGTGTCATGCGTGTGAGTCTGAATCAAATGCTGCTGCTAATCACTGTTAATCACCAAAATCAAAGGGAATTCAAAAGTCAACATTTGCTAAACCAGTAAATAAAACGTATTTCTAATCAACAGATAACAAATATGTCTTGCTCTGTACAAACGCTGTTCCCAGGCTCTGAGCTGTTGGTCGTTCTTCTGCTGCTAGGAAGAGCTTGCAGCATTTGGACTAATTCAATATTTTAGCACAGTACTATTTGTAGTCCTTCTTTGGGATAAGCAATGAGGCTGTAGTGTGTGTGTGTGTGTGTGTGTGTGTGTTTAAGTCAGATCACTGAATGCAAGCATATTTTATATTACTTTCCATCCAATATTTTCAGTTTGAGTTCAGTTTGAGTTTGGTTGAGTTAACACAACACTATTAAACATACTGCGCCATTCATGATTCGCTCCGCTGTACATCTCATCCTCACCATGCGTGATGCACATGACTTTCTTGTATGACTTGCAAATGCGGTTTTAAGGAACATTCGCTTGTATAGCCGCAAAT